>JAFELL010002630.1:0-41905 GCA_019059645.1 Caranx melampygus | reverse complement strand
AGGAGAAACTTCAAAGTGTGTTATGTCACACCTGCCTCCTCCTCCTCCTCCTCTTCTCCTCCCTGAGGGGAAACAAAACAGTTAGAAAGAAGAGGAAGAGCTTTATCCCCCCTGTCCTCGCCTCCTCCTCTCCTCCTCATTGAACCCCTCCTTCCCAGTGTCCACAAGGGCAGCGCCTCCGTGCTCCATATATGGAGGCGTGGGTGACATCAGCAGCCAGCAGAGTGGTGCTTTAGCACAACATCCACCTTTCCCCATTGTCCGCTGATGACATGTTTGGAATGTGATGGCTAATTCCCCGTGGAGCCGGGGCCCCTCCCTCCACACCTGCTCCCTCCTCCCTGACCCTGTGAGACTCTGAGCAGCAGAAACAATCTGGTCCTGCTCAGCTTCAGAAACTCTCTCAGACATGGATCAACCTGCCCGGCATCACAGCACGTTGGTAAGTTGAGCAGAGTTTCAGGAGAGAAGTTTGAAGGAGGAGGTGTCGTGGTTGGTGTTGTTAGAGAGTAGCTTTTAGCAGCGCTGAGACACTTCGGCGTCTGATGTGACGGTGCAGCTCCATGTGCAGCAGCAGCAGCAGCCTCCTGCAGAGATTAGTTAAACATCCACCGACATTCATTCAGACAGGTGAAGTCTCTCTGAACTTTGTTGGCAGCTCTGCACAGATTCTTCTCTCGGCTTCATCCTGCTGCTCTGGTTTTGTTGAGGTGCATTAAATCTGTCAAAGTGGAAAAATCAACACGGCTGTGAAGACTCAGGTAGTGAGATATCCAGGAGTAACACATGGAGACAGGTGGAGGTGCATTATGTATTATTGTCTCCTCTAAGGGTGGATTTGTTTGTGTGCACGGTTAAAAAAGAGGTGTTAACACAAAGTAAAACAGAGATCACTCATCTGTGCAACCAGAAACTGCAATTAGAATTAAAATGAAAGCACTTAATGTGGATGATGATAAATTAAAAAAAAAAACAACATCTGGACATAATTGCACGGCACGACTGTTAACGCTGCAGCTCAGTTACATGTGAATCAGTGGAGGAGGAGAGAGAGACTGCAGAAACAGTGCAGCGGTCTTGTTCACACATTAATCAAAATGAGTCACTGTAACATTAACTGGAGTCTTGTTTTTCACTGAACCCCAGTGGTTTAATGTTTCACCTGGCTGCAGTGATGTACAGGGTGCTCCACGGCCCTGTGACTCACTGCTGGGGGCAGTTTCAGGTGAAACAGACCAGAAAATGGTGAATCAAGGTGTCGTATGATACAGCAGAGTTTGAAGCCTCCACATCGTCAAAACAACAGAATCAGTGAGGGCTGCATCCAACTTACTGAAAACAACAATTCAACATTTAAGCTCCTCTTTGTCGTCGTACTTCACCACTTCAACATGTGCATGACTGTGAAAATCTAAAATGGGCAGTGTCTGTTGACGTTCCTCCTGTGTGGGTGGATGGGTGCTCTTGATTTCACATTTCACATTTTTATCACTGCAAAGTTTGAGAGTTGCTGTCATCCCGTGTTTCTTTGCCTCATCGTTTGACTTTTGACAAAGCTGTAAAACACTTGACCTTGTTGGTGTTTTATGAGCTTCTGGACTGAACTGAGATCAGCTGAGTGAGTCACAGCAGAAGAAACTAAATCCCACATGACCTGCAGCTGTAACTCTTCCCTGGACAGCAGAGGGTAATCTCTGTCAGACAGAATCACCAGAGTTCAGGCCCTAATGTGCTGCTTTCTTTTCTCCATTCCCTTTGTTCCCTTACTTTCCTGCTGCTGACAGTTTTCTGCTTGTCTGCTTAATGCAGAGTCTTTCTCACACAAGGATACTTACTTTTCTGTATCCAATGATTCATGATTGTAAACATGTTTGTCAACATTTTGATGTAAAATTGATCCAGGGTTGGCAACATCTGCATTGAAAAATTCTACTGTTAAAATATGTTTGATATTGAACAGAGCTGCTCACATCTTGTATTATATGCTGTCTGTTTCTTAGACTCAAGAGGCTTCTGGAGCAGGAAAAGGCCTACCAGGCTCGTAAGGACAAGGACCACAACAAGCGGCTGGAAAAGGTCAGAGCGGAGCTGGTGAAGCTCAAGTCCTTTGCCCTGATGTTGGTCGACGAGCGGCAGCTGCACATCGAGCAGATTGACCAGCAGAGCCAGAAGATCCAGGACCTCACTCAGAAGCTGCAGGACAAAGAGCAGCGACTGGTGGCTACAACCAACGCTGCCAAGGAGGACGGCCAGAAGGTCCTCAACCTGGAGGCCGAGCTGGAGCACAGAGCGGCCAAGTTTGCACAAGAGCACGAGGAGATGACGGCAAAGCTGGCTGACCACGAGTCGCAAAGCCGACAGCTGAGGCTAAAGCTGGCGGGACTTGCGCACAAGATCGAGGAGATGGAGGAGAATAACAAGGTGCTGCAGAAATCAGAGGAGGACCTGCAGGAGCTGAGGGAGAAGATCAGCAAAGGAGAGTGTGGCAATTCTTCCCTCATGGCTGAACTGGAGAATCTGCGGAAGAGAGTGCTGGAGATGGAGGGAAGGACGAGGAAATCACCAAAACAGAGAATCAGTGCAGGGAGCTGAGGAAGAAGCTGCAGGAGGAGGAGAACCACGTCAAGGAGATGAGGCTGGAGGTGGATAAACTGCAGAAGAGGATGGTTGAGCTGGAGAAACTGGAAGGAGCTTTCAACAGGAGCAAAACAGATTGTTCTCAGCTTCATACAAACCTGGAAAAGAGAGAAACGTGTTGTGAAGGATATGGCCGGCGAGCTGGAGACAGTGAAAATCCGGCTGAAAGAACTGGAGGCGTCAGAGTCAAAGTTCGAAAAGGCAGAAATGGTCTTCAAAGATGATCTCATGAAGCTGAAATCCTTCACCGTCATTCTGGTGGATGAAAGGAAAAACATGGCAGAGAGACTTAAACAGGAAGAACAGAAAAGTGATGATTTAAGTAAGATGTTTAAGGCAGAGCAGGGCAAGGTCACAGAGGTCACAGAGAAACTGATTGAAGAGAGCAAAAAACTTCTGAAGTTCAAATCAGAGATGGAAGTTAAAGTGACATCGCTCACCAAAGAGAAAGATGAGTTAAAAACCAAACTGGCAAGTGAAGAGGAAAAGTGTAGGGAGCTTACAAATAAGATAAGTGGTATGAAAATAAGAATGGACGGACTTGAGGAGAGAGAGAGGGAAATGCAGAGGAAGTGGGCCAACAAGGACGGACACAAGAATCCAGATGAAGACAACAAAGTGAAAGAGCTCACGTTAGAAATTGAAAGACTGAAGAGCAGGCTCAAGCAACTGGAGGTGGTGGAAGGAGATTTAATGAAAACAGAGGACGAGTATGATCTGCTGGAGAAGAGATTCAGAACTGAGCAGGACAAAGCAAACACCCTCTCTAAGCTGCTGGAAGAAATGAAAAGTCAGATGCCAGGAACAAGGCGATAGAGAAAGGCGAGGTCATGAGCCCTGAGGCCGAGCTGAGGATTCGCTGCAAGATGGAAGAGGCTAAAACCAGAGAGCTGCAGGCGGACGTCCAGGCCCTGAAGGAGAAAATCCACGAGCTGATGAACAAAGAGGACCAGCTCTCCCAGCTTCAGGTGGACTATTCTGTTCTGCAGCAGAGATTCATGGAGGAGGAAGAGAAGAAGAAGAGCATGAGTCAGGAGGTGGACAGTCTCATCAAGGAGCTGGAGGCCACCAGGTGCTACAGTCGCGCCTTGAGGCCGAGTATGAATGGTAGGAGGATGGTTGATGTCCCGGTCACCTCCACAGCGGTGCAGACAGATGTGATAGCCAGTGAACCTGCTGAGGATGAGACAACGGCAGGATTCATCCGAAAATCAGTCCTTGAGGAAAACCACTTGATGAGCAACCTCAGACAGCGAGATCTTAAGAAGCCAACAGTCCTTGAACGGTACCCTCCGGCATCTGCAGAACTTGGAGTGAGAAAATCCTGGGTACCTTGGATGAAAAAGAAAGAGGCCATCACTCTCACCCAGACAGCTCCTGAGAAGACCAACGGGACATCTTTGCTCCCACCGGAAATGACCATGTCCCCAAAACCAGGTCAGCCACTACATATTCGGGTGACTCCAGATCATGAGAACAGCACCGCCACCTTGGAGATCACAAGCCCTCGAGCTGAGGACTTCTTCTCCAGCACCACAATCATCCCGACTCTCGGCCTTCAGAAACCTCGCATCACAATCGTCCCCAAGCCCACAACTGTGAGCTCAAAGAGCAAAACCTGCGACACAACAGGTCTTGATCGGGCCAAGTCTCCGGTCACAATAACAACCATCTCCAGGGCCAAGAGTCCAGAGAAGACCAATGGCAGTCTCCAGTCTCCAGTGTCCATCATCACAGTCAGCACTACCCCTGTGGCCGAAGCTTGTGCTTCACCCAACCCTCATGAAGTCACTGCAAGTCGCACGGTGATCAAGATGACCCCAGAGAAGCAACCTGGGACTGCACCTGTCAGGAAGTTCAACACAAACAGCAATATTATCACAACAGAGGACAATAAGATCCACATCCACCTGGGCTCACAGTTTAAAAGGCCCACTGACGGATGCAGTAGTCCCATGCTGAAGCTCAAACCTCTTGGTACAAGCTCAGACATCAAAGAAGCCACCACGGGAACAGTGCTCCGCTCCCACGCCATCCTGCAACGGGCAAGACGACTCCGAGCAAGATGACAAGCAGCATAACAATCACTCCTGTCACCTCGGCAGCCGCCAGACCAACGCAATCAGTGGTGAGAGCTTTGGCGGCCGTCATGTCGACCGTCCTCCGACATGTCTTCCTTTCTTAAAAGCAGCATAGACAACAACAATTTCCTTTTAATTTACAAGCAACAATGTCTGAATGATGTCTAATATTCTTACGTTTCAGTTGCTTCTGAAATGTTTCAAAATGAAATCAGGTGGTGTGTGCTCCATAGATAGCACTTTCTCCAGGTACAAAACACCAACTGCATCAAATACATCAACTCACCAGTATGAACTAACACTGGAATGATCTGAATGCATTAGATCCCACTGTACCGAGGCCTTTTAAAAGGTCACACATAGACAAACACAAACTTCCCAACTGACAAATTTCCTCCTTTTAACCCAACACAAAGTGAACCGTTTGATGTTTGCACTTTGAGCACAGAGACAAACAAACCAAACCTGATGTAAATTATTATCAAGATCAGTTAACACTCACCCTGGTGTGACTGGACCCAGTGAGCACTGACTTTGCGACCTGGAGGTCTGAAGATGTTGTTTTCAATATCGTTATCGCAAAAACCAACAACACTCCTGGAGTGAGTCCAAATTGTCTGATTATTTGTCTTATTTGACTTTTCATTTGGAAAGACTTTGTTTGGTCCTTGTTTTTAGGCGGCATCTAGTGGTCATAGTTACTATGACAGAAGCAAAGGTGGTGGAGACGAAGTTGTGGTGGATGGGTGAATATGTGGTTTCGATTGCCAACTGTTTATACAACAAAGATCAGAGGAAGTTCTTATTTTAGACCAAACCGTGATCTTTCTTGATATAGGAAAGATGTCGACAGTGGTATCTACGCTATAGTCCACCTCTATGTTACTGTAACCATGACAACCCACTGTTTAGGAATCACCCTGATGGGTCATATCAGAGTTTTGATGCGGTCCGTCTCTTCGCAAGAAATCAGGTGACAGAAAAAGGGCAGGAAAGTCTTCTTTGGTTGGAGAAATGTGATCAGGGCTCGTCGTAACCCTTGACATCTTTGACTTACAAATCACCAACACTGTGCTCACTGGGGAGTTCACCTTCAATTTAAGCACAACCCCTCCTTCAAAATAAGAGCGCTACCTACTCCACAGTTACATAAAAAACAGTCTTTTTCTGAGTTTCATGTGTCTTCACATTGTTTTCGTTGTTTTCTTTCCAGCCCGGTTCGGATGTGCAGTCAGCTCGGAGCGCGGCCACTCGGATCCCTGTATCAAAAGGTATGAAACCCACCAGCAAGGCCGTTGTGGGAGTGTCGACGGTGGCGAGGTTAGAGTCGCGGGCCGAGAGCCAGTCGATGAAAATCGAGCTGAGGAAGTCGACAGTGTGCGGTGGCTCTGCCTCTGCAGCAGCAGGCAAGAGCTGAGGGGCTAAACTCGCTGCCATGGCAACACCTCAATGTGATCGGATCATGATTGAGTTTGTTGCTGAATCTGCTGCCAAATGTGAGATACAGGCCACATCAGCTTCACACACACACGCCACTGGGACTCTGTGTGTGATGCTCTCCAAACACTATTCAATGTTGTTCAAACCCTCACGTCATCAGGAGGTGTTTTCTTCTTCTCATGTGATTGAAACGACAGGTTTTTAAGGTTTCATGTTCACGCACCTGTCTTTGCATGCGACCGCTGGATCTTGATTAACTCAGTGATCCTCGGCGGCAGTAGGTTTAGACCTTTAATCTCATCATTCATATTTTTCATAGCATGTGTTTATGGAGGTTTCCAGTCACCGGAGCACTGTGAATTGTTTGTGGAGTATGATTTGCCATCATCTGTGACAGGCACCAAAAAAAACTATTTATCTCTGAACAAAGTGCGACTTGGTTTGTAGTTTTCATTTTTGTTTGTGTGTGTGTGTGTGTGTGTGTGTGTGTGTGCTAATGAAGAGGTGAGTATCAGTCAGGAAACCTCCATAACATTATCTAAAACTAATTTTCAGAGCTTACGTGTCCATCTACGCTTCTTGTGTGAAAACAACAGCACGTCTTAAAACAACAGAGTGAATGACAGAAATTACAGGTAAAATCTGATCTTTAAGTCATTTTTTGAGTAGCTGTCAGAGGTTGTTTTTCTGGATTCTGCGGAGGAGATGTTTACAAACTGCAGGTTTGGGGGTAAACATCAAAACACAAGCTCCGTCATGGAGTCATAAATCTGTCGCATTTGATTCACATATTCTTAGATTTTATGTGACTTACACTTCCTGCAGACGTCATGGTCTCTGATGTTCATCAAGAATACACGTCTGGAAATCTGTGAAGAAACCACAGAAAAAAAGATGCTTTCCGTTAATTCAAAACACTGTCTGAGAATAATCACGTGTCTCAGTTTTGTTCAGCACCACAATAATCCCAATGCACATCAGTGAAACTGTGTGGACAGATAAAACTCTTTGCATGGAAAAGTGAAAGTTATTACAAAAACTTTTTAAAAAATTATCACATAATTTGCATCAGTTGAACCTTTATTGTGTTTTGGAAAACACAGATTTAATTCGCTGGCTCACATTTTTCTTAGATACAGTTGCAGGTTCAGGTTGATGTCAAAGATTTTCCATGAGTGAAACTGCTGAGTAAGAACATAAAGAGACATACAGAGACAGATGTTGGTCTGGGTCCAGATTTAGATTAATCTTTAGATCTGATTTCTTAAAAACCTCCTCATGTTGCAGTGGTTGTGAACCTTATTAAAGCAGCTTTAACATCACACAGTGAGTGTGTAGCGCCCTCTCATGGACAAGTGCAAAAACACAACGTGAACACCCTCCAGAGGAAACTGACATCATTTATAAATCTGATGTTTCCAAACTTATAAATAATGAGAGTGGAAGCAGAGCGGCCTCACATCCTCCTAATGGCTGCCTCGCTGCAACATCTCATTAAACACACATCAATAAAGCACATTTATCTGCAGGCTGTGGTGTTTTCCTAAAAGGGGAACAGAGGCTGAAATAAAAGATTAGCTGTCAACAAGCTCTGCTCTGCCTTAATTAGCTCCTAATAAACAAACATCCAGACAGAGAGAGTGGGGGAAATGCTGCTGGTGCACAGGGGCATCAGGGAGACAGCGGTGAATTAAACAACGCAGGGAGAAGACACACCAAGAGAAGGTTGGGAACAACAGTGAGGAGGAAGCATCTGGAAAACAGGAGGGTAAACATGAGGAGTGTCAAATGCTGATTCACCACCAGCTCAGGGTTTGTGTTTCTGCTGCAGCCTGTTGGCCGGAGCTCCCACGAGGCTCCGCACCCACAATCTGGTGGATCAGATGTTTCTTCCTGGGAACGACATCAGAGGCTGAGCAGGATTATTACAATCACATCTGAGCCTGGTCAGACCATGTCCCTCTTCCTCCCCCTCCCCCTCCTCCTCTGGGAAAAGTGTCCAGGAGCCCAGACCTGGACTTGTTCCTGCTGCAGTGAAGCTGCATTTTAAAATTCTGCTTTTGTTTCATGAGTCATCTGGAGATTTTAAAAGATTCTCCAGCCGAGATACAAAACATCAGCATAACATGATAACAGACCAGGGCTGCAACTGACTAGTCTGTCAGAGTCTCTTAGACACAATGAAGTCAGCGGTTTTATCAGAGCAGCAGTCAAAGACCTAAAGATGTTCAATGTCTAATGACGTAAAAAGAGATTATTGACCTTTAACCATTAAGAATAACAAAAGCTGCAAAGATTCAAAATGATTCAACAGTGAGCTTAACCATGAGGATGTTAGTTGCCATGATACAGGAACCTGAAGGCATCATCACCTCATCAGCATCACACCAGATCTGGAGCAACATCAACAGATTGATGACAACCCACTGAGTCCAGTATAAACTCTGTTAATGGGCTGACTGGGGACACACCTGGATGAGAGTCACAGAGTCACAGAGCTCAGTGAACTGAACCAAAGCCACAACACAACCACAGAGACACACAACATGCTCCGAGGCCTGTTTTCTCATAATCGTCCATAATTAACTCTGATCCAGTTCATTAAAAAGGATTTAAACGCTCACTGTAAACTGCTTTAAATGGTTCAGAAATTCAAAACTAATATTGTTTTGTTTCAGAATAACTGCTTTCTCCAGCTCCACTAGGATCCGGCTGCTGGTTGATGACACCAATCATTACCCACATGCAAGGGTAACTGAGTTGAACATGGGGGGGGATGAGAAAATCTTGAAATATTTCGATTATATAGATATATATATATAATATATGTAAATATATAACGTTACAAACACATAGAGCTGTTCTTTAAGGGCTTAGGGTCGGGGGGAATAATCAAGGCTCTAACTATGATACAAAATGTATTATTTACGTTATTTGCAGAAATGCACTCACCTGGTATGTGTCATGAAAACAGTGTGTGCAGCAAGGCTGACATTTACATGAGCTCCAGACATTTTGTGTCATGTTTCCGGCACTAAACACAGGTTCTCCTTCATCTCCAGCACATTTACTGCTCTCAGCTTGTATTAAATGCATAATGGCTGTTGATACATGAGGGTTTACAGCTGATACCGCCGATAGTAGTGATCATACACAGCCACGGAACAATCATTTTCATGTATATATGACATAAACGATCTTTGGCTGATCAAGTGACGGCACAGAGCTCTCCTATTGGCTGTTAACCAGACACGTGACGGCACACGGGTCTCTTATTGAACACACCGATGGACTCAATGGGAAGCTTGAAGTGTCTCGGTGGTCGCGGTACACCACAGCTCACGCCAGCCACGACACAGAGACTCAGCCACGCATACACATACATACACACAGACAGGCAGGCCCCCTCACGTCACGCTGGCCAGGAAGCTGAGGGACGGGGGGCTGGACCATGGATGTATTACATGAACTGGATGCCGGATCGAAAATGGCCGCCGTTGATTTCAATTGGAGTTGCTCGCCTGGCGCATACGCCGAAAAAGTTTCTGGCTTCCGGGTTTACTTCCGCGTTATGGGCCCACTGAATATGCACAGTAAAGTCACCCCCCATGATGCTTTGGGTCCCTCCCATCATGCCTCTGGGCAATGAGAACGCGCGATCGGCGTTCTGGTTTTGGCGCTGCGCGTTCATGATGCTATGATAGCGGATTTAAAGAACGAGTTTTAAGACTTGTACAAGACTCACACGGGCTGGAAAATAAAGATAATGGTTGAAAAGTAAGACGGTGTGATTGTAGGTTGATTATGATCGTTGATATAATCGTTAACTCGTGATTATTATTATTTATTTATCTACGATGTTACACTGAAAACAAGTTGATTCGAACCTGTAGAGCGTAAATCACAATGGGCAATAAATTACAATCAACTGTCTTTTGTGCATTTTTTATGAGAAATTAATGTTAAACATGGCATATTAGCTCAGGACACCTCATTATGTTATCATGAGGGCTTTACACTCTTACCTTTTAATATTGAAGAGTATATTTACCCTACACATAATGTCTTTGCTGCACAGATCTACAGTTGTATCTACAGGATGCTGGTGGTGGTGTTATAAACTCAGCCACATGTGGTTTGTTTTTGTAAGACATACTGTGTGTTTAAGGAAAATTACAGCTCTTTGAATTTCATTTACTTACAGTCAGAAAAAGCATCTCCCTTGTCTTTACTGCGTGTGTTTATAGGTAGTTTCATCATCATCATGAAGCCTTCAGGTGGCTGTGACTCTTTGTTATTAAACAGTTTAACCTTACAGTATTTCCACAACACGTAGGACGTCAGTGTCCACTGCAGCTGTTACACAACCAGGTATTTCAGTATATACATGAATGCCCCAGACACTGCTGCAGATATGGATTCGGGGGGGAAAAGTCACAAGCATGTTTTTCAAACAATTTAATAATGATGACCACCATAATGACCATCTCAGGCCACAAACACCGACCCATGGAGGCCAACTCTCAGTTTACATTTTACCACCGAGGAATATTAAGCCGTAAAATAAATTAACGTGGACGTTGTGAACTGAGGAACAGGTGTTGAACATCAGCCGCGATGAGACACTGCTAACACACACAAACCCACAGCTAACACACAAACCCACAGCATGAATGACTTCCGAAGTCAAAATTGTTGAAAAATGTAGGGTGGTTAGTGAGTCAACAGTTTAACGAGTTTAACAGGAGCAGTCGTGTGAAACCGGCCGGTGTCACATTAGTAAATCCAGTTATTACGATGCGATCTTATCAATGAAAACGTTACGTTTAAGAATACGAGCTGACAAGAGACTGACAACAGACATTAAACATCATAAAGTTAATTAACTCCATGTGTCCAAATGAAAACTCACCTCTGAGTCTTGCCAGCTGCCCCCGCCCCCCTGATTCCTGCTCTGTAGAGTGTGCCCCAGTGTTTGAACGGGTGGCTGAGTGTCTCTGCTGAGTCCGGCCCGGTCAGCGTGGCTCACTTACTATTCTCAGCGGGGGCCAGCGGCTGTGGCCAGCTGCCCCCGCCCCCCTGATTCCTGCTCTGTAGAGTGTGCCCCAGTGTTTGAACGGGTGGCTGAGTGTCTCTGCTGAGTCCGGCCCGGTCAGCGTGGCTCACTTACTATTCTCAGCGGGGGCCAGCGGCTGTGGCCAGCTGCCCCCGCCCCCCTGATTCCTGCTCTGTAGAGTGTGCCCCAGTGTTTGAACGGGTGGCTGAGTGTCTCTGCTGAGTCCGGCCCGGTCAGCGTGGCTCACTTACTATTCTCAGCGGGGGCCAGCGGCTGTGGCCAGCTGCCCCCGCCCCCCTGATTCCTGCTCTGTAGAGTGTGCCCCAGTGTTTGAACGGGTGGCTGAGTGTCTCTGCTGAGTCCGGCCCGGTCAGCGTGGCTCACTTACTATTCTCAGCGGGGGCCAGCGGCTGTGGCCAGCTGCCCCCGCCCCCCTGATTCCTGCTCTGTAGAGTGTGCCCCAGTGTTTGAACGGGTGGCTGAGTGTCTCTGCTGAGTCCGGCCCGGTCAGCGTGGCTCACTTACTATTCTCAGCGGGGGCCAGCGGCTGTGGCCAGCTGCCCCCGCCCCCCTGATTCCTGCTCTGTAGAGTGTGCCCCAGTGTTTGAACGGGTGGCTGAGTGTCTCTGCTGAGTCCGGCCCGGTCAGCGTGGCTCACTTACTATTCTCAGCGGGGGCCAGCGGCTGTGGCCAGCTGCCCCCGCCCCCCTGATTCCTGCTCTGTAGAGTGTGCCCCAGTGTTTGAACGGGTGGCTGAGTGTCTCTGCTGAGTCCGGCCCGGTCAGCGTGGCTCACTTACTATTCTCAGCGGGGGCCAGCGGCTGTGGCCAGCTGCCCCCGCCCCCCTGATTCCTGCTCTGTAGAGTGTGCCCCAGTGTTTGAACGGGTGGCTGAGTGTCTCTGCTGAGTCCGGCCCGGTCAGCGTGGCTCACTTACTATTCTCAGCGGGGGCCAGCGGCTGTGGCCAGCTGCCCCCGCCCCCCTGATTCCTGCTCTGTAGAGTGTGCCCCAGTGTTTGAACGGGTGGCTGAGTGTCTCTGCTGAGTCCGGCCCGGTCAGCGTGGCTCACTTACTATTCTCAGCGGGGGCCAGCGGCTGTGGCCAGCTGCCCCCGCCCCCCTGATTCCTGCTCTGTAGAGTGTGCCCCAGTGTTTGAACGGGTGGCTGAGTGTCTCTGCTGAGTCCGGCCCGGTCAGCGTGGCTCACTTACTATTCTCAGCGGGGGCCAGCGGCTGTGGCCAGCTGCCCCCGCCCCCCTGATTCCTGCTCTGTAGAGTGTGCCCCAGTGTTTGAACGGGTGGCTGAGTGTCTCTGCTGAGTCCGGCCCGGTCAGCGTGGCTCACTTACTATTCTCAGCGGGGGCCAGCGGCTGTGGCCAGCTGCCCCCGCCCCCCTGATTCCTGCTCTGTAGAGTGTGCCCCAGTGTTTGAACGGGTGGCTGAGTGTCTCTGCTGAGTCCGGCCCGGTCAGCGTGGCTCACTTACTATTCTCAGCGGGGGCCAGCGGCTGTGGCCAGCTGCCCCCGCCCCCCTGATTCCTGCTCTGTAGAGTGTGCCCCAGTGTTTGAACGGGTGGCTGAGTGTCTCTGCTGAGTCCGGCCCGGTCAGCGTGGCTCACTTACTATTCTCAGCGGGGGCCAGCGGCTGTGGCCAGCTGCCCCCGCCCCCCTGATTCCTGCTCTGTAGAGTGTGCCCCAGTGTTTGAACGGGTGGCTGAGTGTCTCTGCTGAGTCCGGCCCGGTCAGCGTGGCTCACTTACTATTCTCAGCGGGGGCCAGCGGCTGTGGCCAGCTGCCCCCGCCCCCCTGATTCCTGCTCTGTAGAGTGTGCCCCAGTGTTTGAACGGGTGGCTGAGTGTCTCTGCTGAGTCCGGCCCGGTCAGCGTGGCTCACTTACTATTCTCAGCGGGGGCCAGCGGCTGTGGCCAGCTGCCCCCGCCCCCCTGATTCCTGCTCTGTAGAGTGTGCCCCAGTGTTTGAACGGGTGGCTGAGTGTCTCTGCTGAGTCCGGCCCGGTCAGCGTGGCTCACTTACTATTCTCAGCGGGGGCCAGCGGCTGTGGCCAGCTGCCCCCGCCCCCCTGATTCCTGCTCTGTAGAGTGTGCCCCAGTGTTTGAACGGGTGGCTGAGTGTCTCTGCTGAGTCCGGCCCGGTCAGCGTGGCTCACTTACTATTCTCAGCGGGGGCCAGCGGCTGTGGCCAGCTGCCCCCGCCCCCCTGATTCCTGCTCTGTAGAGTGTGCCCCAGTGTTTGAACGGGTGGCTGAGTGTCTCTGCTGAGTCCGGCCCGGTCAGCGTGGCTCACTTACTATTCTCAGCGGGGGCCAGCGGCTGTGGCCAGCTGCCCCCGCCCCCCTGATTCCTGCTCTGTAGAGTGTGCCCCAGTGTTTGAACGGGTGGCTGAGTGTCTCTGCTGAGTCCGGCCCGGTCAGCGTGGCTCACTTACTATTCTCAGCGGGGGCCAGCGGCTGTGGCCAGCTGCCCCCGCCCCCCTGATTCCTGCTCTGTAGAGTGTGCCCCAGTGTTTGAACGGGTGGCTGAGTGTCTCTGCTGAGTCCGGCCCGGTCAGCGTGGCTCACTTACTATTCTCAGCGGGGGCCAGCGGCTGTGGCCAGCTGCCCCCGCCCCCCTGATTCCTGCTCTGTAGAGTGTGCCCCAGTGTTTGAACGGGTGGCTGAGTGTCTCTGCTGAGTCCGGCCCGGTCAGCGTGGCTCACTTACTATTCTCAGCGGGGGCCAGCGGCTGTGGCCAGCTGCCCCCGCCCCCCTGATTCCTGCTCTGTAGAGTGTGCCCCAGTGTTTGAACGGGTGGCTGAGTGTCTCTGCTGAGTCCGGCCCGGTCAGCGTGGCTCACTTACTATTCTCAGCGGGGGCCAGCGGCTGTGGCCAGCTGCCCCCGCCCCCCTGATTCCTGCTCTGTAGAGTGTGCCCCAGTGTTTGAACGGGTGGCTGAGTGTCTCTGCTGAGTCCGGCCCGGTCAGCGTGGCTCACTTACTATTCTCAGCGGGGGCCAGCGGCTGTGGCCAGCTGCCCCCGCCCCCCTGATTCCTGCTCTGTAGAGTGTGCCCCAGTGTTTGAACGGGTGGCTGAGTGTCTCTGCTGAGTCCGGCCCGGTCAGCGTGGCTCACTTACTATTCTCAGCGGGGGCCAGCGGCTGTGGCCAGCTGCCCCCGCCCCCCTGATTCCTGCTCTGTAGAGTGTGCCCCAGTGTTTGAACGGGTGGCTGAGTGTCTCTGCTGAGTCCGGCCCGGTCAGCGTGGCTCACTTACTATTCTCAGCGGGGGCCAGCGGCTGTGGCCAGCTGCCCCCGCCCCCCTGATTCCTGCTCTGTAGAGTGTGCCCCAGTGTTTGAACGGGTGGCTGAGTGTCTCTGCTGAGTCCGGCCCGGTCAGCGTGGCTCACTTACTATTCTCAGCGGGGGCCAGCGGCTGTGGCCAGCTGCCCCCGCCCCCCTGATTCCTGCTCTGTAGAGTGTGCCCCAGTGTTTGAACGGGTGGCTGAGTGTCTCTGCTGAGTCCGGCCCGGTCAGCGTGGCTCACTTACTATTCTCAGCGGGGGCCAGCGGCTGTGGCCAGCTGCCCCCGCCCCCCTGATTCCTGCTCTGTAGAGTGTGCCCCAGTGTTTGAACGGGTGGCTGAGTGTCTCTGCTGAGTCCGGCCCGGTCAGCGTGGCTCACTTACTATTCTCAGCGGGGGCCAGCGGCTGTGGCCAGCTGCCCCCGCCCCCCTGATTCCTGCTCTGTAGAGTGTGCCCCAGTGTTTGAACGGGTGGCTGAGTGTCTCTGCTGAGTCCGGCCCGGTCAGCGTGGCTCACTTACTATTCTCAGCGGGGGCCAGCGGCTGTGGCCAGCTGCCCCCGCCCCCCTGATTCCTGCTCTGTAGAGTGTGCCCCAGTGTTTGAACGGGTGGCTGAGTGTCTCTGCTGAGTCCGGCCCGGTCAGCGTGGCTCACTTACTATTCTCAGCGGGGGCCAGCGGCTGTGGCCAGCTGCCCCCGCCCCCCTGATTCCTGCTCTGTAGAGTGTGCCCCAGTGTTTGAACGGGTGGCTGAGTGTCTCTGCTGAGTCCGGCCCGGTCAGCGTGGCTCACTTACTATTCTCAGCGGGGGCCAGCGGCTGTGGCCAGCTGCCCCCGCCCCCCTGATTCCTGCTCTGTAGAGTGTGCCCCAGTGTTTGAACGGGTGGCTGAGTGTCTCTGCTGAGTCCGGCCCGGTCAGCGTGGCTCACTTACTATTCTCAGCGGGGGCCAGCGGCTGTGGCCAGCTGCCCCCGCCCCCCTGATTCCTGCTCTGTAGAGTGTGCCCCAGTGTTTGAACGGGTGGCTGAGTGTCTCTGCTGAGTCCGGCCCGGTCAGCGTGGCTCACTTACTATTCTCAGCGGGGGCCAGCGGCTGTGGCCAGCTGCCCCCGCCCCCCTGATTCCTGCTCTGTAGAGTGTGCCCCAGTGTTTGAACGGGTGGCTGAGTGTCTCTGCTGAGTCCGGCCCGGTCAGCGTGGCTCACTTACTATTCTCAGCGGGGGCCAGCGGCTGTGGCCAGCTGCCCCCGCCCCCCTGATTCCTGCTCTGTAGAGTGTGCCCCAGTGTTTGAACGGGTGGCTGAGTGTCTCTGCTGAGTCCGGCCCGGTCAGCGTGGCTCACTTACTATTCTCAGCGGGGGCCAGCGGCTGTGGCCAGCTGCCCCCGCCCCCCTGATTCCTGCTCTGTAGAGTGTGCCCCAGTGTTTGAACGGGTGGCTGAGTGTCTCTGCTGAGTCCGGCCCGGTCAGCGTGGCTCACTTACTATTCTCAGCGGGGGCCAGCGGCTGTGGCCAGCTGCCCCCGCCCCCCTGATTCCTGCTCTGTAGAGTGTGCCCCAGTGTTTGAACGGGTGGCTGAGTGTCTCTGCTGAGTCCGGCCCGGTCAGCGTGGCTCACTTACTATTCTCAGCGGGGGCCAGCGGCTGTGGCCAGCTGCCCCCGCCCCCCTGATTCCTGCTCTGTAGAGTGTGCCCCAGTGTTTGAACGGGTGGCTGAGTGTCTCTGCTGAGTCCGGCCCGGTCAGCGTGGCTCACTTACTATTCTCAGCGGGGGCCAGCGGCTGTGGCCAGCTGCCCCCGCCCCCCTGATTCCTGCTCTGTAGAGTGTGCCCCAGTGTTTGAACGGGTGGCTGAGTGTCTCTGCTGAGTCCGGCCCGGTCAGCGTGGCTCACTTACTATTCTCAGCGGGGGCCAGCGGCTGTGGCCAGCTGCCCCCGCCCCCCTGATTCCTGCTCTGTAGAGTGTGCCCCAGTGTTTGAACGGGTGGCTGAGTGTCTCTGCTGAGTCCGGCCCGGTCAGCGTGGCTCACTTACTATTCTCAGCGGGGGCCAGCGGCTGTGGCCAGCTGCCCCCGCCCCCCTGATTCCTGCTCTGTAGAGTGTGCCCCAGTGTTTGAACGGGTGGCTGAGTGTCTCTGCTGAGTCCGGCCCGGTCAGCGTGGCTCACTTACTATTCTCAGCGGGGGCCAGCGGCTGTGGCCAGCTGCCCCCGCCCCCCTGATTCCTGCTCTGTAGAGTGTGCCCCAGTGTTTGAACGGGTGGCTGAGTGTCTCTGCTGAGTCCGGCCCGGTCAGCGTGGCTCACTTACTATTCTCAGCGGGGGCCAGCGGCTGTGGCCAGCTGCCCCCGCCCCCCTGATTCCTGCTCTGTAGAGTGTGCCCCAGTGTTTGAACGGGTGGCTGAGTGTCTCTGCTGAGTCCGGCCCGGTCAGCGTGGCTCACTTACTATTCTCAGCGGGGGCCAGCGGCTGTGGCCAGCTGCCCCCGCCCCCCTGATTCCTGCTCTGTAGAGTGTGCCCCAGTGTTTGAACGGGTGGCTGAGTGTCTCTGCTGAGTCCGGCCCGGTCAGCGTGGCTCACTTACTATTCTCAGCGGGGGCCAGCGGCTGTGGCCAGCTGCCCCCGCCCCCCTGATTCCTGCTCTGTAGAGTGTGCCCCAGTGTTTGAACGGGTGGCTGAGTGTCTCTGCTGAGTCCGGCCCGGTCAGCGTGGCTCACTTACTATTCTCAGCGGGGGCCAGCGGCTGTGGCCAGCTGCCCCCCCCCCCTGATTCCTGCTCTGTAGAGTGTGCCCCAGTGTTTGAACGGGTGGCTGAGTGTCTCTGCTGAGTCCGGCCCGGTCAGCGTGGCTCACTTACTATTCTCAGCGGGGGCCAGCGGCTGTGGCCAGCTGCCCCCGCCCCCCTGATTCCTGCTCTGTAGAGTGTGCCCCAGTGTTTGAACGGGTGGCTGAGTGTCTCTGCTGAGTCCGGCCCGGTCAGCGTGGCTCACTTACTATTCTCAGCGGGGGCCAGCGGCTGTGGCCAGCTGCCCCCGCCCCCCTGATTCCTGCTCTGTAGAGTGTGCCCCAGTGTTTGAACGGGTGGCTGAGTGTCTCTGCTGAGTCCGGCCCGGTCAGCGTGGCTCACTTACTATTCTCAGCGGGGGCCAGCGGCTGTGGCCAGCTGCCCCCGCCCCCCTGATTCCTGCTCTGTAGAGTGTGCCCCAGTGTTTGAACGGGTGGCTGAGTGTCTCTGCTGAGTCCGGCCCGGTCAGCGTGGCTCACTTACTATTCTCAGCGGGGGCCAGCGGCTGTGGCCAGCTGCCCCCGCCCCCCTGATTCCTGCTCTGTAGAGTGTGCCCCAGTGTTTGAACGGGTGGCTGAGTGTCTCTGCTGAGTCCGGCCCGGTCAGCGTGGCTCACTTACTATTCTCAGCGGGGGCCAGCGGCTGTGGCCAGCTGCCCCCGCCCCCCTGATTCCTGCTCTGTAGAGTGTGCCCCAGTGTTTGAACGGGTGGCTGAGTGTCTCTGCTGAGTCCGGCCCGGTCAGCGTGGCTCACTTACTATTCTCAGCGGGGGCCAGCGGCTGTGGCCAGCTGCCCCCGCCCCCCTGATTCCTGCTCTGTAGAGTGTGCCCCAGTGTTTGAACGGGTGGCTGAGTGTCTCTGCTGAGTCCGGCCCGGTCAGCGTGGCTCACTTACTATTCTCAGCGGGGGCCAGCGGCTGTGGCCAGCTGCCCCCGCCCCCCTGATTCCTGCTCTGTAGAGTGTGCCCCAGTGTTTGAACGGGTGGCTGAGTGTCTCTGCTGAGTCCGGCCCGGTCAGCGTGGCTCACTTACTATTCTCAGCGGGGGCCAGCGGCTGTGGCCAGCTGCCCCCGCCCCCCTGATTCCTGCTCTGTAGAGTGTGCCCCAGTGTTTGAACGGGTGGCTGAGTGTCTCTGCTGAGTCCGGCCCGGTCAGCGTGGCTCACTTACTATTCTCAGCGGGGGCCAGCGGCTGTGGCCAGCTGCCCCCGCCCCCCTGATTCCTGCTCTGTAGAGTGTGCCCCAGTGTTTGAACGGGTGGCTGAGTGTCTCTGCTGAGTCCGGCCCGGTCAGCGTGGCTCACTTACTATTCTCAGCGGGGGCCAGCGGCTGTGGCCAGCTGCCCCCGCCCCCCTGATTCCTGCTCTGTAGAGTGTGCCCCAGTGTTTGAACGGGTGGCTGAGTGTCTCTGCTGAGTCCGGCCCGGTCAGCGTGGCTCACTTACTATTCTCAGCGGGGGCCAGCGGCTGTGGCCAGCTGCCCCCGCCCCCCTGATTCCTGCTCTGTAGAGTGTGCCCCAGTGTTTGAACGGGTGGCTGAGTGTCTCTGCTGAGTCCGGCCCGGTCAGCGTGGCTCACTTACTATTCTCAGCGGGGGCCAGCGGCTGTGGCCAGCTGCCCCCGCCCCCCTGATTCCTGCTCTGTAGAGTGTGCCCCAGTGTTTGAACGGGTGGCTGAGTGTCTCTGCTGAGTCCGGCCCGGTCAGCGTGGCTCACTTACTATTCTCAGCGGGGGCCAGCGGCTGTGGCCAGCTGCCCCCGCCCCCCTGATTCCTGCTCTGTAGAGTGTGCCCCAGTGTTTGAACGGGTGGCTGAGTGTCTCTGCTGAGTCCGGCCCGGTCAGCGTGGCTCACTTACTATTCTCAGCGGGGGCCAGCGGCTGTGGCCAGCTGCCCCCGCCCCCCTGATTCCTGCTCTGTAGAGTGTGCCCCAGTGTTTGAACGGGTGGCTGAGTGTCTCTGCTGAGTCCGGCCCGGTCAGCGTGGCTCACTTACTATTCTCAGCGGGGGCCAGCGGCTGTGGCCAGCTGCCCCCGCCCCCCTGATTCCTGCTCTGTAGAGTGTGCCCCAGTGTTTGAACGGGTGGCTGAGTGTCTCTGCTGAGTCCGGCCCGGTCAGCGTGGCTCACTTACTATTCTCAGCGGGGGCCAGCGGCTGTGGCCAGCTGCCCCCGCCCCCCTGATTCCTGCTCTGTAGAGTGTGCCCCAGTGTTTGAACGGGTGGCTGAGTGTCTCTGCTGAGTCCGGCCCGGTCAGCGTGGCTCACTTACTATTCTCAGCGGGGGCCAGCGGCTGTGGCCAGCTGCCCCCGCCCCCCTGATTCCTGCTCTGTAGAGTGTGCCCCAGTGTTTGAACGGGTGGCTGAGTGTCTCTGCTGAGTCCGGCCCGGTCAGCGTGGCTCACTTACTATTCTCAGCGGGGGCCAGCGGCTGTGGCCAGCTGCCCCCCCCCCCTGATTCCTGCTCTGTAGAGTGTGCCCCAGTGTTTGAACGGGTGGCTGAGTGTCTCTGCTGAGTCCGGCCCGGTCAGCGTGGCTCACTTACTATTCTCAGCGGGGGCCAGCGGCTGTGGCCAGCTGCCCCCGCCCCCCTGATTCCTGCTCTGTAGAGTGTGCCCCAGTGTTTGAACGGGTGGCTGAGTGTCTCTGCTGAGTCCGGCCCGGTCAGCGTGGCTCACTTACTATTCTCAGCGGGGGCCAGCGGCTGTGGCCAGCTGCCCCCGCCCCCCTGATTCCTGCTCTGTAGAGTGTGCCCCAGTGTTTGAACGGGTGGCTGAGTGTCTCTGCTGAGTCCGGCCCGGTCAGCGTGGCTCACTTACTATTCTCAGCGGGGGCCAGCGGCTGTGGCCAGCTGCCCCCGCCCCCCTGATTCCTGCTCTGTAGAGTGTGCCCCAGTGTTTGAACGGGTGGCTGAGTGTCTCTGCTGAGTCCGGCCCGGTCAGCGTGGCTCACTTACTATTCTCAGCGGGGGCCAGCGGCTGTGGCCAGCTGCCCCCGCCCCCCTGATTCCTGCTCTGTAGAGTGTGCCCCAGTGTTTGAACGGGTGGCTGAGTGTCTCTGCTGAGTCCGGCCCGGTCAGCGTGGCTCACTTACTATTCTCAGCGGGGGCCAGCGGCTGTGGCCAGCTGCCCCCGCCCCCCTGATTCCTGCTCTGTAGAGTGTGCCCCAGTGTTTGAACGGGTGGCTGAGTGTCTCTGCTGAGTCCGGCCCGGTCAGCGTGGCTCACTTACTATTCTCAGCGGGGGCCAGCGGCTGTGGCCAGCTGCCCCCGCCCCCCTGATTCCTGCTCTGTAGAGTGTGCCCCAGTGTTTGAACGGGTGGCTGAGTGTCTCTGCTGAGTCCGGCCCGGTCAGCGTGGCTCACTTACTATTCTCAGCGGGGGCCAGCGGCTGTGGCCAGCTGCCCCCGCCCCCCTGATTCCTGCTCTGTAGAGTGTGCCCCAGTGTTTGAACGGGTGGCTGAGTGTCTCTGCTGAGTCCGGCCCGGTCAGCGTGGCTCACTTACTATTCTCAGCGGGGGCCAGCGGCTGTGGCCAGCTGCCCCCGCCCCCCTGATTCCTGCTCTGTAGAGTGTGCCCCAGTGTTTGAACGGGTGGCTGAGTGTCTCTGCTGAGTCCGGCCCGGTCAGCGTGGCTCACTTACTATTCTCAGCGGGGGCCAGCGGCTGTGGCCAGCTGCCCCCGCCCCCCTGATTCCTGCTCTGTAGAGTGTGCCCCAGTGTTTGAACGGGTGGCTGAGTGTCTCTGCTGAGTCCGGCCCGGTCAGCGTGGCTCACTTACTATTCTCAGCGGGGGCCAGCGGCTGTGGCCAGCTGCCCCCGCCCCCCTGATTCCTGCTCTGTAGAGTGTGCCCCAGTGTTTGAACGGGTGGCTGAGTGTCTCTGCTGAGTCCGGCCCGGTCAGCGTGGCTCACTTACTATTCTCAGCGGGGGCCAGCGGCTGTGGCCAGCTGCCCCCGCCCCCCTGATTCCTGCTCTGTAGAGTGTGCCCCAGTGTTTGAACGGGTGGCTGAGTGTCTCTGCTGAGTCCGGCCCGGTCAGCGTGGCTCACTTACTATTCTCAGCGGGGGCCAGCGGCTGTGGCCAGCTGCCCCCGCCCCCCTGATTCCTGCTCTGTAGAGTGTGCCCCAGTGTTTGAACGGGTGGCTGAGTGTCTCTGCTGAGTCCGGCCCGGTCAGCGTGGCTCACTTACTATTCTCAGCGGGGGCCAGCGGCTGTGGCCAGCTGCCCCCGCCCCCCTGATTCCTGCTCTGTAGAGTGTGCCCCAGTGTTTGAACGGGTGGCTGAGTGTCTCTGCTGAGTCCGGCCCGGTCAGCGTGGCTCACTTACTATTCTCAGCGGGGGCCAGCGGCTGTGGCCAGCTGCCCCCGCCCCCCTGATTCCTGCTCTGTAGAGTGTGCCCCAGTGTTTGAACGGGTGGCTGAGTGTCTCTGCTGAGTCCGGCCCGGTCAGCGTGGCTCACTTACTATTCTCAGCGGGGGCCAGCGGCTGTGGCCAGCTGCCCCCGCCCCCCTGATTCCTGCTCTGTAGAGTGTGCCCCAGTGTTTGAACGGGTGGCTGAGTGTCTCTGCTGAGTCCGGCCCGGTCAGCGTGGCTCACTTACTATTCTCAGCGGGGGCCAGCGGCTGTGGCCAGCTGCCCCCGCCCCCCTGATTCCTGCTCTGTAGAGTGTGCCCCAGTGTTTGAACGGGTGGCTGAGTGTCTCTGCTGAGTCCGGCCCGGTCAGCGTGGCTCACTTACTATTCTCAGCGGGGGCCAGCGGCTGTGGCCAGCTGCCCCCGCCCCCCTGATTCCTGCTCTGTAGAGTGTGCCCCAGTGTTTGAACGGGTGGCTGAGTGTCTCTGCTGAGTCCGGCCCGGTCAGCGTGGCTCACTTACTATTCTCAGCGGGGGCCAGCGGCTGTGGCCAGCTGCCCCCGCCCCCCTGATTCCTGCTCTGTAGAGTGTGCCCCAGTGTTTGAACGGGTGGCTGAGTGTCTCTGCTGAGTCCGGCCCGGTCAGCGTGGCTCACTTACTATTCTCAGCGGGGGCCAGCGGCTGTGGCCAGCTGCCCCCGCCCCCCTGATTCCTGCTCTGTAGAGTGTGCCCCAGTGTTTGAACGGGTGGCTGAGTGTCTCTGCTGAGTCCGGCCCGGTCAGCGTGGCTCACTTACTATTCTCAGCGGGGGCCAGCGGCTGTGGCCAGCTGCCCCCGCCCCCCTGATTCCTGCTCTGTAGAGTGTGCCCCAGTGTTTGAACGGGTGGCTGAGTGTCTCTGCTGAGTCCGGCCCGGTCAGCGTGGCTCACTTACTATTCTCAGCGGGGGCCAGCGGCTGTGGCCAGCTGCCCCCGCCCCCCTGATTCCTGCTCTGTAGAGTGTGCCCCAGTGTTTGAACGGGTGGCTGAGTGTCTCTGCTGAGTCCGGCCCGGTCAGCGTGGCTCACTTACTATTCTCAGCGGGGGCCAGCGGCTGTGGCCAGCTGCCCCCGCCCCCCTGATTCCTGCTCTGTAGAGTGTGCCCCAGTGTTTGAACGGGTGGCTGAGTGTCTCTGCTGAGTCCGGCCCGGTCAGCGTGGCTCACTTACTATTCTCAGCGGGGGCCAGCGGCTGTGGCCAGCTGCCCCCGCCCCCCTGATTCCTGCTCTGTAGAGTGTGCCCCAGTGTTTGAACGGGTGGCTGAGTGTCTCTGCTGAGTCCGGCCCGGTCAGCGTGGCTCACTTACTATTCTCAGCGGGGGCCAGCGGCTGTGGCCAGCTGCCCCCGCCCCCCTGATTCCTGCTCTGTAGAGTGTGCCCCAGTGTTTGAACGGGTGGCTGAGTGTCTCTGCTGAGTCCGGCCCGGTCAGCGTGGCTCACTTACTATTCTCAGCGGGGGCCAGCGGCTGTGGCCAGCTGCCCCCGCCCCCCTGATTCCTGCTCTGTAGAGTGTGCCCCAGTGTTTGAACGGGTGGCTGAGTGTCTCTGCTGAGTCCGGCCCGGTCAGCGTGGCTCACTTACTATTCTCAGCGGGGGCCAGCGGCTGTGGCCAGCTGCCCCCCCCCCCTGATTCCTGCTCTGTAGAGTGTGCCCCAGTGTTTGAACGGGTGGCTGAGTGTCTCTGCTGAGTCCGGCCCGGTCAGCGTGGCTCACTTACTATTCTCAGCGGGGGCCAGCGGCTGTGGCCAGCTGCCCCCGCCCCCCTGATTCCTGCTCTGTAGAGTGTGCCCCAGTGTTTGAACGGGTGGCTGAGTGTCTCTGCTGAGTCCGGCCCGGTCAGCGTGGCTCACTTACTATTCTCAGCGGGGGCCAGCGGCTGTGGCCAGCTGCCCCCGCCCCCCTGATTCCTGCTCTGTAGAGTGTGCCCCAGTGTTTGAACGGGTGGCTGAGTGTCTCTGCTGAGTCCGGCCCGGTCAGCGTGGCTCACTTACTATTCTCAGCGGGGGCCAGCGGCTGTGGCCAGCTGCCCCCGCCCCCCTGATTCCTGCTCTGTAGAGTGTGCCCCAGTGTTTGAACGGGTGGCTGAGTGTCTCTGCTGAGTCCGGCCCGGTCAGCGTGGCTCACTTACTATTCTCAGCGGGGGCCAGCGGCTGTGGCCAGCTGCCCCCGCCCCCCTGATTCCTGCTCTGTAGAGTGTGCCCCAGTGTTTGAACGGGTGGCTGAGTGTCTCTGCTGAGTCCGGCCCGGTCAGCGTGGCTCACTTACTATTCTCAGCGGGGGCCAGCGGCTGTGGCCAGCTGCCCCCGCCCCCCTGATTCCTGCTCTGTAGAGTGTGCCCCAGTGTTTGAACGGGTGGCTGAGTGTCTCTGCTGAGTCCGGCCCGGTCAGCGTGGCTCACTTACTATTCTCAGCGGGGGCCAGCGGCTGTGGCCAGCTGCCCCCGCCCCCCTGATTCCTGCTCTGTAGAGTGTGCCCCAGTGTTTGAACGGGTGGCTGAGTGTCTCTGCTGAGTCCGGCCCGGTCAGCGTGGCTCACTTACTATTCTCAGCGGGGGCCAGCGGCTGTGGCCAGCTGCCCCCGCCCCCCTGATTCCTGCTCTGTAGAGTGTGCCCCAGTGTTTGAACGGGTGGCTGAGTGTCTCTGCTGAGTCCGGCCCGGTCAGCGTGGCTCACTTACTATTCTCAGCGGGGGCCAGCGGCTGTGGCCAGCTGCCCCCGCCCCCCTGATTCCTGCTCTGTAGAGTGTGCCCCAGTGTTTGAACGGGTGGCTGAGTGTCTCTGCTGAGTCCGGCCCGGTCAGCGTGGCTCACTTACTATTCTCAGCGGGGGCCAGCGGCTGTGGCCAGCTGCCCCCGCCCCCCTGATTCCTGCTCTGTAGAGTGTGCCCCAGTGTTTGAACGGGTGGCTGAGTGTCTCTGCTGAGTCCGGCCCGGTCAGCGTGGCTCACTTACTATTCTCAGCGGGGGCCAGCGGCTGTGGCCAGCTGCCCCCGCCCCCCTGATTCCTGCTCTGTAGAGTGTGCCCCAGTGTTTGAACGGGTGGCTGAGTGTCTCTGCTGAGTCCGGCCCGGTCAGCGTGGCTCACTTACTATTCTCAGCGGGGGCCAGCGGCTGTGGCCAGCTGCCCCCGCCCCCCTGATTCCTGCTCTGTAGAGTGTGCCCCAGTGTTTGAACGGGTGGCTGAGTGTCTCTGCTGAGTCCGGCCCGGTCAGCGTGGCTCACTTACTATTCTCAGCGGGGGCCAGCGGCTGTGGCCAGCTGCCCCCGCCCCCCTGATTCCTGCTCTGTAGAGTGTGCCCCAGTGTTTGAACGGGTGGCTGAGTGTCTCTGCTGAGTCCGGCCCGGTCAGCGTGGCTCACTTACTATTCTCAGCGGGGGCCAGCGGCTGTGGCCAGCTGCCCCCGCCCCCCTGATTCCTGCTCTGTAGAGTGTGCCCCAGTGTTTGAACGGGTGGCTGAGTGTCTCTGCTGAGTCCGGCCCGGTCAGCGTGGCTCACTTACTATTCTCAGCGGGGGCCAGCGGCTGTGGCCAGCTGCCCCCGCCCCCCTGATTCCTGCTCTGTAGAGTGTGCCCCAGTGTTTGAACGGGTGGCTGAGTGTCTCTGCTGAGTCCGGCCCGGTCAGCGTGGCTCACTTACTATTCTCAGCGGGGGCCAGCGGCTGTGGCCAGCTGCCCCCGCCCCCCTGATTCCTGCTCTGTAGAGTGTGCCCCAGTGTTTGAACGGGTGGCTGAGTGTCTCTGCTGAGTCCGGCCCGGTCAGCGTGGCTCACTTACTATTCTCAGCGGGGGCCAGCGGCTGTGGCCAGCTGCCCCCGCCCCCCTGATTCCTGCTCTGTAGAGTGTGCCCCAGTGTTTGAACGGGTGGCTGAGTGTCTCTGCTGAGTCCGGCCCGGTCAGCGTGGCTCACTTACTATTCTCAGCGGGGGCCAGCGGCTGTGGCCAGCTGCCCCCGCCCCCCTGATTCCTGCTCTGTAGAGTGTGCCCCAGTGTTTGAACGGGTGGCTGAGTGTCTCTGCTGAGTCCGGCCCGGTCAGCGTGGCTCACTTACTATTCTCAGCGGGGGCCAGCGGCTGTGGCCAGCTGCCCCCGCCCCCCTGATTCCTGCTCTGTAGAGTGTGCCCCAGTGTTTGAACGGGTGGCTGAGTGTCTCTGCTGAGTCCGGCCCGGTCAGCGTGGCTCACTTACTATTCTCAGCGGGGGCCAGCGGCTGTGGCCAGCTGCCCCCGCCCCCCTGATTCCTGCTCTGTAGAGTGTGCCCCAGTGTTTGAACGGGTGGCTGAGTGTCTCTGCTGAGTCCGGCCCGGTCAGCGTGGCTCACTTACTATTCTCAGCGGGGGCCAGCGGCTGTGGCCAGCTGCCCCCGCCCCCCTGATTCCTGCTCTGTAGAGTGTGCCCCAGTGTTTGAACGGGTGGCTGAGTGTCTCTGCTGAGTCCGGCCCGGTCAGCGTGGCTCACTTACTATTCTCAGCGGGGGCCAGCGGCTGTGGCCAGCTGCCCCCGCCCCCCTGATTCCTGCTCTGTAGAGTGTGCCCCAGTGTTTGAACGGGTGGCTGAGTGTCTCTGCTGAGTCCGGCCCGGTCAGCGTGGCTCACTTACTATTCTCAGCGGGGGCCAGCGGCTGTGGCCAGCTGCCCCCGCCCCCCTGATTCCTGCTCTGTAGAGTGTGCCCCAGTGTTTGAACGGGTGGCTGAGTGTCTCTGCTGAGTCCGGCCCGGTCAGCGTGGCTCACTTACTATTCTCAGCGGGGGCCAGCGGCTGTGGCCAGCTGCCCCCGCCCCCCTGATTCCTGCTCTGTAGAGTGTGCCCCAGTGTTTGAACGGGTGGCTGAGTGTCTCTGCTGAGTCCGGCCCGGTCAGCGTGGCTCACTTACTATTCTCAGCGGGGGCCAGCGGCTGTGGCCAGCTGCCCCCGCCCCCCTGATTCCTGCTCTGTAGAGTGTGCCCCAGTGTTTGAACGGGTGGCTGAGTGTCTCTGCTGAGTCCGGCCCGGTCAGCGTGGCTCACTTACTATTCTCAGCGGGGGCCAGCGGCTGTGGCCAGCTGCCCCCGCCCCCCTGATTCCTGCTCTGTAGAGTGTGCCCCAGTGTTTGAACGGGTGGCTGAGTGTCTCTGCTGAGTCCGGCCCGGTCAGCGTGGCTCACTTACTATTCTCAGCGGGGGCCAGCGGCTGTGGCCAGCTGCCCCCGCCCCCCTGATTCCTGCTCTGTAGAGTGTGCCCCAGTGTTTGAACGGGTGGCTGAGTGTCTCTGCTGAGTCCGGCCCGGTCAGCGTGGCTCACTTACTATTCTCAGCGGGGGCCAGCGGCTGTGGCCAGCTGCCCCCGCCCCCCTGATTCCTGCTCTGTAGAGTGTGCCCCAGTGTTTGAACGGGTGGCTGAGTGTCTCTGCTGAGTCCGGCCCGGTCAGCGTGGCTCACTTACTATTCTCAGCGGGGGCCAGCGGCTGTGGCCAGCTGCCCCCGCCCCCCTGATTCCTGCTCTGTAGAGTGTGCCCCAGTGTTTGAACGGGTGGCTGAGTGTCTCTGCTGAGTCCGGCCCGGTCAGCGTGGCTCACTTACTATTCTCAGCGGGGGCCAGCGGCTGTGGCCAGCTGCCCCCGCCCCCCTGATTCCTGCTCTGTAGAGTGTGCCCCAGTGTTTGAACGGGTGGCTGAGTGTCTCTGCTGAGTCCGGCCCGGTCAGCGTGGCTCACTTACTATTCTCAGCGGGGGCCAGCGGCTGTGGCCAGCTGCCCCCGCCCCCCTGATTCCTGCTCTGTAGAGTGTGCCCCAGTGTTTGAACGGGTGGCTGAGTGTCTCTGCTGAGTCCGGCCCGGTCAGCGTGGCTCACTTACTATTCTCAGCGGGGGCCAGCGGCTGTGGCCAGCTGCCCCCGCCCCCCTGATTCCTGCTCTGTAGAGTGTGCCCCAGTGTTTGAACGGGTGGCTGAGTGTCTCTGCTGAGTCCGGCCCGGTCAGCGTGGCTCACTTACTATTCTCAGCGGGGGCCAGCGGCTGTGGCCAGCTGCCCCCGCCCCCCTGATTCCTGCTCTGTAGAGTGTGCCCCAGTGTTTGAACGGGTGGCTGAGTGTCTCTGCTGAGTCCGGCCCGGTCAGCGTGGCTCACTTACTATTCTCAGCGGGGGCCAGCGGCTGTGGCCAGCTGCCCCCGCCCCCCTGATTCCTGCTCTGTAGAGTGTGCCCCAGTGTTTGAACGGGTGGCTGAGTGTCTCTGCTGAGTCCGGCCCGGTCAGCGTGGCTCACTTACTATTCTCAGCGGGGGCCAGCGGCTGTGGCCAGCTGCCCCCGCCCCCCTGATTCCTGCTCTGTAGAGTGTGCCCCAGTGTTTGAACGGGTGGCTGAGTGTCTCTGCTGAGTCCGGCCCGGTCAGCGTGGCTCACTTACTATTCTCAGCGGGGGCCAGCGGCTGTGGCCAGCTGCCCCCGCCCCCCTGATTCCTGCTCTGTAGAGTGTGCCCCAGTGTTTGAACGGGTGGCTGAGTGTCTCTGCTGAGTCCGGCCCGGTCAGCGTGGCTCACTTACTATTCTCAGCGGGGGCCAGCGGCTGTGGCCAGCTGCCCCCGCCCCCCTGATTCCTGCTCTGTAGAGTGTGCCCCAGTGTTTGAACGGGTGGCTGAGTGTCTCTGCTGAGTCCGGCCCGGTCAGCGTGGCTCACTTACTATTCTCAGCGGGGGCCAGCGGCTGTGGCCAGCTGCCCCCGCCCCCCTGATTCCTGCTCTGTAGAGTGTGCCCCAGTGTTTGAACGGGTGGCTGAGTGTCTCTGCTGAGTCCGGCCCGGTCAGCGTGGCTCACTTACTATTCTCAGCGGGGGCCAGCGGCTGTGGCCAGCTGCCCCCGCCCCCCTGATTCCTGCTCTGTAGAGTGTGCCCCAGTGTTTGAACGGGTGGCTGAGTGTCTCTGCTGAGTCCGGCCCGGTCAGCGTGGCTCACTTACTATTCTCAGCGGGGGCCAGCGGCTGTGGCCAGCTGCCCCCGCCCCCCTGATTCCTGCTCTGTAGAGTGTGCCCCAGTGTTTGAACGGGTGGCTGAGTGTCTCTGCTGAGTCCGGCCCGGTCAGCGTGGCTCACTTACTATTCTCAGCGGGGGCCAGCGGCTGTGGCCAGCTGCCCCCGCCCCCCTGATTCCTGCTCTGTAGAGTGTGCCCCAGTGTTTGAACGGGTGGCTGAGTGTCTCTGCTGAGTCCGGCCCGGTCAGCGTGGCTCACTTACTATTCTCAGCGGGGGCCAGCGGCTGTGGCCAGCTGCCCCCGCCCCCCTGATTCCTGCTCTGTAGAGTGTGCCCCAGTGTTTGAACGGGTGGCTGAGTGTCTCTGCTGAGTCCGGCCCGGTCAGCGTGGCTCACTTACTATTCTCAGCGGGGGCCAGCGGCTGTGGCCAGCTGCCCCCGCCCCCCTGATTCCTGCTCTGTAGAGTGTGCCCCAGTGTTTGAACGGGTGGCTGAGTGTCTCTGCTGAGTCCGGCCCGGTCAGCGTGGCTCACTTACTATTCTCAGCGGGGGCCAGCGGCTGTGGCCAGCTGCCCCCGCCCCCCTGATTCCTGCTCTGTAGAGTGTGCCCCAGTGTTTGAACGGGTGGCTGAGTGTCTCTGCTGAGTCCGGCCCGGTCAGCGTGGCTCACTTACTATTCTCAGCGGGGGCCAGCGGCTGTGGCCAGCTGCCCCCCCCCCTGATTCCTGCTCTGTAGAGTGTGCCCCAGTGTTTGAACGGGTGGCTGAGTGTCTCTGCTGAGTCCGGCCCGGTCAGCGTGGCTCACTTACTATTCTCAGCGGGGGCCAGCGGCTGTGGCCAGCTGCCCCCGCCCCCCTGATTCCTGCTCTGTAGAGTGTGCCCCAGTGTTTGAACGGGTGGCTGAGTGTCTCTGCTGAGTCCGGCCCGGTCAGCGTGGCTCACTTACTATTCTCAGCGGGGGCCAGCGGCTGTGGCCAGCTGCCCCCGCCCCCCTGATTCCTGCTCTGTAGAGTGTGCCCCAGTGTTTGAACGGGTGGCTGAGTGTCTCTGCTGAGTCCGGCCCGGTCAGCGTGGCTCACTTACTATTCTCAGCGGGGGCCAGCGGCTGTGGCCAGCTGCCCCCGCCCCCCTGATTCCTGCTCTGTAGAGTGTGCCCCAGTGTTTGAACGGGTGGCTGAGTGTCTCTGCTGAGTCCGGCCCGGTCAGCGTGGCTCACTTACTATTCTCAGCGGGGGCCAGCGGCTGTGGCCAGCTGCCCCCGCCCCCCTGATTCCTGCTCTGTAGAGTGTGCCCCAGTGTTTGAACGGGTGGCTGAGTGTCTCTGCTGAGTCCGGCCCGGTCAGCGTGGCTCACTTACTATTCTCAGCGGGGGCCAGCGGCTGTGGCCAGCTGCCCCCGCCCCCCTGATTCCTGCTCTGTAGAGTGTGCCCCAGTGTTTGAACGGGTGGCTGAGTGTCTCTGCTGAGTCCGGCCCGGTCAGCGTGGCTCACTTACTATTCTCAGCGGGGGCCAGCGGCTGTGGCCAGCTGCCCCCGCCCCCCTGATTCCTGCTCTGTAGAGTGTGCCCCAGTGTTTGAACGGGTGGCTGAGTGTCTCTGCTGAGTCCGGCCCGGTCAGCGTGGCTCACTTACTATTCTCAGCGGGGGCCAGCGGCTGTGGCCAGCTGCCCCCGCCCCCCTGATTCCTGCTCTGTAGAGTGTGCCCCAGTGTTTGAACGGGTGGCTGAGTGTCTCTGCTGAGTCCGGCCCGGTCAGCGTGGCTCACTTACTATTCTCAGCGGGGGCCAGCGGCTGTGGCCAGCTGCCCCCGCCCCCCTGATTCCTGCTCTGTAGAGTGTGCCCCAGTGTTTGAACGGGTGGCTGAGTGTCTCTGCTGAGTCCGGCCCGGTCAGCGTGGCTCACTTACTATTCTCAGCGGGGGCCAGCGGCTGTGGCCAGCTGCCCCCGCCCCCCTGATTCCTGCTCTGTAGAGTGTGCCCCAGTGTTTGAACGGGTGGCTGAGTGTCTCTGCTGAGTCCGGCCCGGTCAGCGTGGCTCACTTACTATTCTCAGCGGGGGCCAGCGGCTGTGGCCAGCTGCCCCCGCCCCCCTGATTCCTGCTCTGTAGAGTGTGCCCCAGTGTTTGAACGGGTGGCTGAGTGTCTCTGCTGAGTCCGGCCCGGTCAGCGTGGCTCACTTACTATTCTCAGCGGGGGCCAGCGGCTGTGGCCAGCTGCCCCCGCCCCCCTGATTCCTGCTCTGTAGAGTGTGCCCCAGTGTTTGAACGGGTGGCTGAGTGTCTCTGCTGAGTCCGGCCCGGTCAGCGTGGCTCACTTACTATTCTCAGCGGGGGCCAGCGGCTGTGGCCAGCTGCCCCCGCCCCCCTGATTCCTGCTCTGTAGAGTGTGCCCCAGTGTTTGAACGGGTGGCTGAGTGTCTCTGCTGAGTCCGGCCCGGTCAGCGTGGCTCACTTACTATTCTCAGCGGGGGCCAGCGGCTGTGGCCAGCTGCCCCCGCCCCCCTGATTCCTGCTCTGTAGAGTGTGCCCCAGTGTTTGAACGGGTGGCTGAGTGTCTCTGCTGAGTCCGGCCCGGTCAGCGTGGCTCACTTACTATTCTCAGCGGGGGCCAGCGGCTGTGGCCAGCTGCCCCCGCCCCCCTGATTCCTGCTCTGTAGAGTGTGCCCCAGTGTTTGAACGGGTGGCTGAGTGTCTCTGCTGAGTCCGGCCCGGTCAGCGTGGCTCACTTACTATTCTCAGCGGGGGCCAGCGGCTGTGGCCAGCTGCCCCCGCCCCCCTGATTCCTGCTCTGTAGAGTGTGCCCCAGTGTTTGAACGGGTGGCTGAGTGTCTCTGCTGAGTCCGGCCCGGTCAGCGTGGCTCACTTACTATTCTCAGCGGGGGCCAGCGGCTGTGGCCAGCTGCCCCCGCCCCCCTGATTCCTGCTCTGTAGAGTGTGCCCCAGTGTTTGAACGGGTGGCTGAGTGTCTCTGCTGAGTCCGGCCCGGTCAGCGTGGCTCACTTACTATTCTCAGCGGGGGCCAGCGGCTGTGGCCAGCTGCCCCCGCCCCCCTGATTCCTGCTCTGTAGAGTGTGCCCCAGTGTTTGAACGGGTGGCTGAGTGTCTCTGCTGAGTCCGGCCCGGTCAGCGTGGCTCACTTACTATTCTCAGCGGGGGCCAGCGGCTGTGGCCAGCTGCCCCCGCCCCCCTGATTCCTGCTCTGTAGAGTGTGCCCCAGTGTTTGAACGGGTGGCTGAGTGTCTCTGCTGAGTCCGGCCCGGTCAGCGTGGCTCACTTACTATTCTCAGCGGGGGCCAGCGGCTGTGGCCAGCTGCCCCCGCCCCCCTGATTCCTGCTCTGTAGAGTGTGCCCCAGTGTTTGAACGGGTGGCTGAGTGTCTCTGCTGAGTCCGGCCCGGTCAGCGTGGCTCACTTACTATTCTCAGCGGGGGCCAGCGGCTGTGGCCAGCTGCCCCCGCCCCCCTGATTCCTGCTCTGTAGAGTGTGCCCCAGTGTTTGAACGGGTGGCTGAGTGTCTCTGCTGAGTCCGGCCCGGTCAGCGTGGCTCACTTACTATTCTCAGCGGGGGCCAGCGGCTGTGGCCAGCTGCCCCCGCCCCCCTGATTCCTGCTCTGTAGAGTGTGCCCCAGTGTTTGAACGGGTGGCTGAGTGTCTCTGCTGAGTCCGGCCCGGTCAGCGTGGCTCACTTACTATTCTCAGCGGGGGCCAGCGGCTGTGGCCAGCTGCCCCCGCCCCCCTGATTCCTGCTCTGTAGAGTGTGCCCCAGTGTTTGAACGGGTGGCTGAGTGTCTCTGCTGAGTCCGGCCCGGTCAGCGTGGCTCACTTACTATTCTCAGCGGGGGCCAGCGGCTGTGGCCAGCTGCCCCCGCCCCCCTGATTCCTGCTCTGTAGAGTGTGCCCCAGTGTTTGAACGGGTGGCTGAGTGTCTCTGCTGAGTCCGGCCCGGTCAGCGTGGCTCACTTACTATTCTCAGCGGGGGCCAGCGGCTGTGGCCAGCTGCCCCCGCCCCCCTGATTCCTGCTCTGTAGAGTGTGCCCCAGTGTTTGAACGGGTGGCTGAGTGTCTCTGCTGAGTCCGGCCCGGTCAGCGTGGCTCACTTACTATTCTCAGCGGGGGCCAGCGGCTGTGGCCAGCTGCCCCCGCCCCCCTGATTCCTGCTCTGTAGAGTGTGCCCCAGTGTTTGAACGGGTGGCTGAGTGTCTCTGCTGAGTCCGGCCCGGTCAGCGTGGCTCACTTACTATTCTCAGCGGGGGCCAGCGGCTGTGGCCAGCTGCCCCCGCCCCCCTGATTCCTGCTCTGTAGAGTGTGCCCCAGTGTTTGAACGGGTGGCTGAGTGTCTCTGCTGAGTCCGGCCCGGTCAGCGTGGCTCACTTACTATTCTCAGCGGGGGCCAGCGGCTGTGGCCAGCTGCCCCCGCCCCCCTGATTCCTGCTCTGTAGAGTGTGCCCCAGTGTTTGAACGGGTGGCTGAGTGTCTCTGCTGAGTCCGGCCCGGTCAGCGTGGCTCACTTACTATTCTCAGCGGGGGCCAGCGGCTGTGGCCAGCTGCCCCCGCCCCCCTGATTCCTGCTCTGTAGAGTGTGCCCCAGTGTTTGAACGGGTGGCTGAGTGTCTCTGCTGAGTCCGGCCCGGTCAGCGTGGCTCACTTACTATTCTCAGCGGGGGCCAGCGGCTGTGGCCAGCTGCCCCCCCCCCTGATTCCTGCTCTGTAGAGTGTGCCCCAGTGTTTGAACGGGTGGCTGAGTGTCTCTGCTGAGTCCGGCCCGGTCAGCGTGGCTCACTTACTATTCTCAGCGGGGGCCAGCGGCTGTGGCCAGCTGCCCCCGCCCCCCTGATTCCTGCTCTGTAGAGTGTGCCCCAGTGTTTGAACGGGTGGCTGAGTGTCTCTGCTGAGTCCGGCCCGGTCAGCGTGGCTCACTTACTATTCTCAGCGGGGGCCAGCGGCTGTGGCCAGCTGCCCCCGCCCCCCTGATTCCTGCTCTGTAGAGTGTGCCCCAGTGTTTGAACGGGTGGCTGAGTGTCTCTGCTGAGTCCGGCCCGGTCAGCGTGGCTCACTTACTATTCTCAGCGGGGGCCAGCGGCTGTGGCCAGCTGCCCCCGCCCCCCTGATTCCTGCTCTGTAGAGTGTGCCCCAGTGTTTGAACGGGTGGCTGAGTGTCTCTGCTGAGTCCGGCCCGGTCAGCGTGGCTCACTTACTATTCTCAGCGGGGGCCAGCGGCTGTGGCCAGCTGCCCCCGCCCCCCTGATTCCTGCTCTGTAGAGTGTGCCCCAGTGTTTGAACGGGTGGCTGAGTGTCTCTGCTGAGTCCGGCCCGGTCAGCGTGGCTCACTTACTATTCTCAGCGGGGGCCAGCGGCTGTGGCCAGCTGCCCCCGCCCCCCTGATTCCTGCTCTGTAGAGTGTGCCCCAGTGTTTGAACGGGTGGCTGAGTGTCTCTGCTGAGTCCGGCCCGGTCAGCGTGGCTCACTTACTATTCTCAGCGGGGGCCAGCGGCTGTGGCCAGCTGCCCCCGCCCCCTGATTCCTGCTCTGTAGAGTGTGCCCCAGTGTTTGAACGGGTGGCTGAGTGTCTCTGCTGAGTCCGGCCCGGTCAGCGTGGCTCACTTACTATTCTCAGCGGGGGCCAGCGGCTGTGGCCAGCTGCCCCCGCCCCCCTGATTCCTGCTCTGTAGAGTGTGCCCCAGTGTTTGAACGGGTGGCTGAGTGTCTCTGCTGAGTCCGGCCCGGTCAGCGTGGCTCACTTACTATTCTCAGCGGGGGCCAGCGGCTGTGGCCAGCTGCCCCCGCCCCCCTGATTCCTGCTCTGTAGAGTGTGCCCCAGTGTTTGAACGGGTGGCTGAGTGTCTCTGCTGAGTCCGGCCCGGTCAGCGTGGCTCACTTACTATTCTCAGCGGGGGCCAGCGGCTGTGGCCAGCTGCCCCCGCCCCCCTGATTCCTGCTCTGTAGAGTGTGCCCCAGTGTTTGAACGGGTGGCTGAGTGTCTCTGCTGAGTCCGGCCCGGTCAGCGTGGCTCACTTACTATTCTCAGCGGGGGCCAGCGGCTGTGGCCAGCTGCCCCCGCCCCCCTGATTCCTGCTCTGTAGAGTGTGCCCCAGTGTTTGAACGGGTGGCTGAGTGTCTCTGCTGAGTCCGGCCCGGTCAGCGTGGCTCACTTACTATTCTCAGCGGGGGCCAGCGGCTGTGGCCAGCTGCCCCCGCCCCCCTGATTCCTGCTCTGTAGAGTGTGCCCCAGTGTTTGAACGGGTGGCTGAGTGTCTCTGCTGAGTCCGGCCCGGTCAGCGTGGCTCACTTACTATTCTCAGCGGGGGCCAGCGGCTGTGGCCAGCTGCCCCCGCCCCCCTGATTCCTGCTCTGTAGAGTGTGCCCCAGTGTTTGAACGGGTGGCTGAGTGTCTCTGCTGAGTCCGGCCCGGTCAGCGTGGCTCACTTACTATTCTCAGCGGGGGCCAGCGGCTGTGGCCAGCTGCCCCCGCCCCCCTGATTCCTGCTCTGTAGAGTGTGCCCCAGTGTTTGAACGGGTGGCTGAGTGTCTCTGCTGAGTCCGGCCCGGTCAGCGTGGCTCACTTACTATTCTCAGCGGGGGCCAGCGGCTGTGGCCAGCTGCCCCCGCCCCCCTGATTCCTGCTCTGTAGAGTGTGCCCCAGTGTTTGAACGGGTGGCTGAGTGTCTCTGCTGAGTCCGGCCCGGTCAGCGTGGCTCACTTACTATTCTCAGCGGGGGCCAGCGGCTGTGGCCAGCTGCCCCCGCCCCCCTGATTCCTGCTCTGTAGAGTGTGCCCCAGTGTTTGAACGGGTGGCTGAGTGTCTCTGCTGAGTCCGGCCCGGTCAGCGTGGCTCACTTACTATTCTCAGCGGGGGCCAGCGGCTGTGGCCAGCTGCCCCGCCCCCCTGATTCCTGCTCTGTAGAGTGTGCCCCAGTGTTTGAACGGGTGGCTGAGTGTCTCTGCTGAGTCCGGCCCGGTCAGCGTGGCTCACTTACTATTCTCAGCGGGGGCCAGCGGCTGTGGCCAGCTGCCCCCGCCCCCCTGATTCCTGCTCTGTAGAGTGTGCCCCAGTGTTTGAACGGGTGGCTGAGTGTCTCTGCTGAGTCCGGCCCGGTCAGCGTGGCTCACTTACTATTCTCAGCGGGGGCCAGCGGCTGTGGCCAGCTGCCCCCGCCCCCCTGATTCCTGCTCTGTAGAGTGTGCCCCAGTGTTTGAACGGGTGGCTGAGTGTCTCTGCTGAGTCCGGCCCGGTCAGCGTGGCTCACTTACTATTCTCAGCGGGGGCCAGCGGCTGTGGCCAGCTGCCCCCGCCCCCCTGATTCCTGCTCTGTAGAGTGTGCCCCAGTGTTTGAACGGGTGGCTGAGTGTCTCTGCTGAGTCCGGCCCGGTCAGCGTGGCTCACTTACTATTCTCAGCGGGGGCCAGCGGCTGTGGCCAGCTGCCCCCGCCCCCCTGATTCCTGCTCTGTAGAGTGTGCCCCAGTGTTTGAACGGGTGGCTGAGTGTCTCTGCTGAGTCCGGCCCGGTCAGCGTGGCTCACTTACTATTCTCAGCGGGGGCCAGCGGCTGTGGCCAGCTGCCCCGCCCCCCTGATTCCTGCTCTGTAGAGTGTGCCCAGTGTTTGAACGGGTGGCTGAGTGTCTCTGCTGAGTCCGGCCCGGTCAGCGTGGCTCACTTACTATTCTCAGCGGGGGCCAGCGGCTGTGGCCAGCTGCCCCCGCCCCCCTGATTCCTGCTCTGTAGAGTGTGCCCCAGTGTTTGAACGGGTGGCTGAGTGTCTCTGCTGAGTCCGGCCCGGTCAGCGTGGCTCACTTACTATTCTCAGCGGGGGCCAGCGGCTGTGGCCAGCTGCCCCCGCCCCCCTGATTCCTGCTCTGTAGAGTGTGCCCCAGTGTTTGAACGGGTGGCTGAGTGTCTCTGCTGAGTCCGGCCCGGTCAGCGTGGCTCACTTACTATTCTCAGCGGGGGCCAGCGGCTGTGGCCAGCTGCCCCCGCCCCCCTGATTCCTGCTCTGTAGAGTGTGCCCCAGTGTTTGAACGGGTGGCTGAGTGTCTCTGCTGAGTCCGGCCCGGTCAGCGTGGCTCACTTACTATTCTCAGCGGGGGCCAGCGGCTGTGGCCAGCTGCCCCCGCCCCCCTGATTCCTGCTCTGTAGAGTGTGCCCCAGTGTTTGAACGGGTGGCTGAGTGTCTCTGCTGAGTCCGGCCCGGTCAGCGTGGCTCACTTACTATTCTCAGCGGGGGCCAGCGGCTGTGGCCAGCTGCCCCCGCCCCCCTGATTCCTGCTCTGTAGAGTGTGCCCCAGTGTTTGAACGGGTGGCTGAGTGTCTCTGCTGAGTCCGGCCCGGTCAGCGTGGCTCACTTACTATTCTCAGCGGGGGCCAGCGGCTGTGGCCAGCTGCCCCCGCCCCCCTGATTCCTGCTCTGTAGAGTGTGCCCCAGTGTTTGAACGGGTGGCTGAGTGTCTCTGCTGAGTCCGGCCCGGTCAGCGTGGCTCACTTACTATTCTCAGCGGGGGCCAGCGGCTGTGGCCAGCTGCCCCCGCCCCCTGATTCCTGCTCTGTAGAGTGTGCCCCAGTGTTTGAACGGGTGGCTGAGTGTCTCTGCTGAGTCCGGCCCGGTCAGCGTGGCTCACTTACTATTCTCAGCGGGGGCCAGCGGCTGTGGCCAGCTGCCCCCGCCCCCCTGATTCCTGCTCTGTAGAGTGTGCCCCAGTGTTTGAACGGGTGGCTGAGTGTCTCTGCTGAGTCCGGCCCGGTCAGCGTGGCTCACTTACTATTCTCAGCGGGGGCCAGCGGCTGTGGCCAGCTGCCCCCGCCCCCCTGATTCCTGCTCTGTAGAGTGTGCCCCAGTGTTTGAACGGGTGGCTGAGTGTCTCTGCTGAGTCCGGCCCGGTCAGCGTGGCTCACTTACTATTCTCAGCGGGGGCCAGCGGCTGTGGCCAGCTGCCCCCGCCCCCCTGATTCCTGCTCTGTAGAGTGTGCCCCAGTGTTTGAACGGGTGGCTGAGTGTCTCTGCTGAGTCCGGCCCGGTCAGCGTGGCTCACTTACTATTCTCAGCGGGGGCCAGCGGCTGTGGCCAGCTGCCCCCGCCCCCTGATTCCTGCTCTGTAGAGTGTGCCCCAGTGTTTGAACGGGTGGCTGAGTGTCTCTGCTGAGTCCGGCCCGGTCAGCGTGGCTCACTTACTATTCTCAGCGGGGGCCAGCGGCTGTGGCCAGCTGCCCCCGCCCCCTGATTCCTGCTCTGTAGAGTGTGCCCCAGTGTTTGAACGGGTGGCTGAGTGTCTCTGCTGAGTCCGGCCCGGTCAGCGTGGCTCACTTACTATTCTCAGCGGGGGCCAGCGGCTGTGGCCAGCTGCCCCGCCCCCCTGATTCCTGCTCTGTAGAGTGTGCCCCAGTGTTTGAACGGGTGGCTGAGTGTCTCTGCTGAGTCCGGCCCGGTCAGCGTGGCTCACTTACTATTCTCACCGGGGGCCAGCGGCTGTGGCCAGCTGCCCCGCCCCCTGATTCCTGCTCTGTAGAGTGTGCCCCAGTGTTTGAACGGGTGGCTGAGTGTCTCTGCTGAGTCCGGCCCGGTCAGCGTGGCTCACTTACTATTCTCACCGGGGGCCAGCGGCTGTGGCCAGCTGCCCCCGCCCCCTGATTCCTGCTCTGTAGAGTGTGCCCCAGTGTTTGAACGGGTGGCTGAGTGTCTCTGCTGAGTCCGGCCCGGTCAGCGTGGCTCACTTACTATTCTCAGCGGGGGCCAGCGGCTGTGGCCAGCTGCCCCCGCCCCCCTGATTCCTGCTCTGTAGAGTGTGCCCCAGTGTTTGAACGGGTGGCTGAGTGTCTCTGCTGAGTCCGGCCCGGTCAGCGTGGCTCACTTACTATTCTCAGCGGGGGCCAGCGGCTGTGGCCAGCTGCCCCCGCCCCCCTGATTCCTGCTCTGTAGAGTGTGCCCCAGTGTTTGAACGGGTGGCTGAGTGTCTCTGCTGAGTCCGGCCCGGTCAGCGTGGCTCACTTACTATTCTCAGCGGGGGCCAGCGGCTGTGGCCAGCTGCCCCGCCCCCCTGATTCCTGCTCTGTAGAGTGTGCCCAGTGTTTGAACGGGTGGCTGAGTGTCTCTGCTGAGTCCGGCCCGGTCAGCGTGGCTCACTTACTATTCTCAGCGGGGGCCAGCGGCTGTGGCCAGCTGCCCCCCCCCCTGATTCCTGCTCTGTAGAGTGTGCCCCAGTGTTTGAACGGGTGGCTGAGTGTCTCTGCTGAGTCCGGCCCGGTCAGCGTGGCTCACTTACTATTCTCAGCCGGGGCCAGCGGCTGTGGCCAGCTGCCCCCGCCCCCCTGATTCCTGCTCTGTAGAGTGTGCCCAGTGTTTGAACGGGTGGCTGAGTGTCTCTGCTGAGTCCGGCCCGGTCAGCGTGGCTCACTTACTATTCTCAGCGGGGGCCAGCGGCTGTGGCCAGCTGCCCCCGCCCCCCTGATTCCTGCTCTGTAGAGTGTGCCCCAGTGTTTGAACGGGTGGCTGAGTGTCTCTGCTGAGTCCGGCCCGGTCAGCGTGGCTCACTTACTATTCTCAGCGGGGGCCAGCGGCTGTGGCCAGCTGCCCCGCCCCCTGATTCCTGCTCTGTAGAGTGTGCCCCAGTGTTTGAACGGGTGGCTGAGTGTCTCTGCTGAGTCGGCCCGGTCAGCGTGGCTCACTTACTATTCTCAGCGGGGGCCAGCGGCTGTGGCCAGCTGCCCCCGCCCCCTGATTCCTGCTCTGTAGAGTGTGCCCCAGTGTTTGAACGGGTGGCTGAGTGTCTCTGCTGAGTCCGGCCCGGTCAGCGTGGCTCACTTACTATTCTCAGCGGGGGCCAGCGGCTGTGGCCAGCTGCCCCCGCCCCCTGATTCCTGCTCTGTAGAGTGTGCCCCAGTGTTTGAACGGGTGGCTGAGTGTCTCTGCTGAGTCCGGCCCGGTCAGCGTGGCTCACTTACTATTCTCAGCGGGGGCCAGCGGCTGTGGCCAGCTGCCCCCGCCCCCCTGATTCCTGCTCTGTAGAGTGTGCCCCAGTGTTTGAACGGGTGGCTGAGTGTCTCTGCTGAGTCCGGCCCGGTCAGCGTGGCTCACTTACTATTCTCAGCGGGGGCCAGCGGCTGTGGCCAGCTGCCCCCGCCCCCCTGATTCCTGCTCTGTACAGTGTGCCCCAGTGTTTGAACGGGTGGCTGAGTGTCTCTGCTGAGTCCGGCCCGGTCAGCGTGGCTCACTTACTATTCTCAGCGGGGGCCAGCGGCTGTGGCCAGCTGCCCCGCCCCCCTGATTCCTGCTCTGTAGAGTGTGCCCCAGTGTTTGAACGGGTGGCTGAGTGTCTCTGCTGAGTCCGGCCGGTCAGCGTGGCTCACTTACTATTCTCAGCGGGGCCAGCGGCTGTGGCCAGCTGCCCCCGCCCCCCTGATTCCTGCTCTGTAGAGTGTGCCCCAGTGTTTGAACGGGTGGCTGAGTGTCTCTGCTGAGTCCGGCCCGGTCAGCGTGGCTCACTTACTATTCTCAGCGGGGGCCAGCGGCTGTGGCCAGCTGCCCCCGCCCCCCTGATTCCTGCTCTGTAGAGTGTGCCCCAGTGTTTGAACGGGTGGCTGAGTGTCTCTGCTGAGTCCGGCCCGGTCAGCGTGGCTCACTTACTATTCTCAGCGGGGGCCAGCGGCTGTGGCCAGCTGCCCCCGCCCCCCTGATTCCTGCTCTGTACAGTGTGCCCCAGTGTTTGAACGGGTGGCTGAGTGTCTCTGCTGAGTCCGGCCCGGTCAGCGTGGCTCACTTACTATTCTCAGCGGGGGCCAGCGGCTGTGGCCAGCTGCCCCCGCCCCCCTGATTCCTGCTCTGTAGAGTGTGCCCCAGTGTTTGAACGGGTGGCTGAGTGTCTCTGCTGAGTCCGGCCCGGTCAGCGTGGCTCACTTACTATTCTCAGGGGGCCAGCGGCTGTGGCCAGCTGCCCCCGCCCCCTGATTCCTGCTCTGTAGAGTGTGCCCCAGTGTTTGAACGGGTGGCTGAGTGTCTCTGCTGAGTCCGGCCCGGTCAGCGTGGCTCACTTACTATTCTCAGCGGGGGCCAGCGGCTGTGGCCAGCTGCCCCCCCCCCTGATTCCTGCTCTGTAGAGTGTGCCCCAGTGTTTGAACGGGTGGCTGAGTGTCTCTGCTGAGTCCGGCCCGGTCAGCGTGGCTCACTTACTATTCTCAGCGGGGGCCAGCGGCTGTGGCCAGCTGCCCCCGCCCCCTGATTCCTGCTCTGTACAGTGTGCCCCAGTGTTTGAACGGGTGGCTGAGTGTCTCTGCTGAGTCCGGCCCGGTCAGCGTGGCTCACTTACTATTCTCACGGGGGCCAGCGGCTGTGGCCAGCTGCCCCCGCCCCCCTGATTCCTGCTCTGTAGAGTGTGCCCCAGTGTTTGAACGGGTGGCTGAGTGTCTCTGCTGAGTCCGGCCCGGTCAGCGTGGCTCACTTACTATTCTCAGCGGGGGCCAGCGGCTGTGGCCAGCTGCCCCCGCCCCCCTGATTCCTGCTCTGTAGAGTGTGCCCCAGTGTTTGAAGGGTGGCTGAGTGTCTCTGCTGAGTCCGGCCCGGTCAGCGTGGCTCACTTACTATTCTCAGCGGGGGCCAGCGGCTGTGGCCAGCTGCCCCCGCCCCCCTGATTCCTGCTCTGTAGAGTGTGCCCCAGTGTTTGAACGGGTGGCTGAGTGTCTCTGCTGAGTCCGGCCCGGTCAGCGTGGCTCACTTACTATTCTCAGCGGGGGCCAGCGGCTGTGGCCAGCTGCCCCCGCCCCCCTGATTCCTGCTCTGTAGAGTGTGCCCAGTGTTTGAACGGGTGGCTGAGTGTCTCTGCTGAGTCCGGCCCGGTCAGCGTGGCTCACTTACTATTCTCAGCGGGGGCCAGCGGCTGTGGCCAGCTGCCCCCGCCCCCCTGATTCCTGCTCTGTACAGTGTGCCCAGTGTTTGAAGGGTGGCTGAGTGTCTCTGCTGAGTCCGGCCCGGTCAGCGTGGCTCACTTACTATTCTCACGGGGGCCAGCGGCTGTGGCCAGCTGCCCCCGCCCCCTGATTCCTGCTCTGTACAGTGTGCCCCAGTGTTTGAACGGGTGGCTGAGTGTCTCTGCTGAGTCCGGCCCGGTCAGCGTGGCTCACTTACTATTCTCAGCGGGGGCCAGCGGCTGTGGCCAGCTGCCCCCGCCCCCCTGATTCCTGCTCTGTACAGTGTGCCCCAGTGTTTGAACGGGTGGCTGAGTGTCTCTGCTGAGTCCGGCCCGGTCAGCGTGGCTCACTTACTATTCTCACCGGGGCCAGCGGCTGTGGCCAGCTGCCCCCGCCCCCCTGATTCCTGCTCTGTACAGTGTCC